>JAUTXW010002643.1:0-47980 GCA_030620095.1 Kuschelorhynchus macadamiae | reverse complement strand
ACCTGAAAATGTAAATAATAATGCAGGCATGTAAGTTTAATTAATATAATATTATGTTATTGTTTTATAATTATAATCGCAAAAATATGGACCCAATTAGCAAGTTTAATAAGTGAATTAAATTTTTAATTTCATGGGAGACAAACTTATTGAAATTTTACATTCATTTAAATATATTCGAACAAATTTGGTAAAATTAAATAGCGAAAGACGAAAAAGCCCTATTGTCGAATCAAAAGTTAAAGTGGCAAAAACTTTATATTCTCAGTTAGGTAAGGAAATTACTGATTTAAACGTAAAAATAGAAAAGTCTGAAATAGACAAAGAAGATATTTTGACTTTTAATAACATAATAACAGAAATTAAAAAACTTTATAAGGAAATTTTAGAGTTTGGAAATAAAAATATTAATAAAGATAAATTAAAAATGTCTTCTTTTGATCTAAAAATAGCTACAAACCTTTTACCGGTCATGGATGATACAGAATCTACAACTTCTAAATTAATAGAGGCTTTAGATTTTTATTCGTCAACGCTTGATAATGATAGTCAACCTTCTTTAATTAAATTTGTTTTGAAAACGCGTATTTCTAACAACGCCAAATTACGATTAGGTTTGACTTATAATTCTGTAAATAATTTAATTCTAGATATGAAAAAACATCTCTTAACTAAAAAATCAGATACGGCCCTTCAGGCACGCTTGTTCTCGGCTAAACAGGGTGAAAAATGTATAACGGATTTTGGTAAAGAGTTAGAGGATATTTTTGTAAATTTAACCATTACGCAAGCAGACGGAAATGCCAATGCTTTTGATATTCTAAGACCTATTAACGAAAAGGTTGCAATAAAAAGGTTTGCATGCGGACTTAAAAATCAAAGGCTGGGCACAATTATATCTTCCAGAAATTTTGAATTCTTAAAGGACGCAATAAGGGCAGCTCAAGATGAAGAGCTGGGTAATCAAAATAATTCAGGACACATTTTTAATTTTTCTCACAGAGGAAGGGGAAATTTTAGAAATTTTTCCAGAAGACCAAATAATAGAACAGGAAATTCTGGTAGATATAATAATTATCAGAATTTTAATAACGGAGGAAATAACAATTCAAATTGTCGGCGAAACGCTTCGACTAATCAAGGTAATTTTAATAATCAGCGGTTTTCTAGAAATCACGGTGGTCGTACATTTACGAGCGGTAATAGGAGAGGATCTCGGCAGTAGGTCACCGAATGCATTTTGCGGAGCACACCGGAAATTCAGAACAATCCTCAGCTGATATACAAGATTCAACATTTTTTCGTGCCTAAAAATACTAAAAATAAACAGTTTAATAATATTTTTACCTATTCAAAAAACTACTCGAATGCTGTTTCTTTTTGTGTCAATGGTAAAAGCTTAAAATTTTTGGTAGATACGGGTGCATCATTAAGTGCCCTTAAATTAAGTTGTTTAAATTCAAAAATACAGTTACACAAAGAAAATATTGAAATTAAAGGCATAGGAGGTAAATTAATATCTGTGGGATATGTTTATTTAGATCTTTGTATAGAAAATGCGATATTTAAGAAAAAATTTTATATTTTTAATAATTTACCATGTCAAAGTGATGGCATAATTGGAGAAAATTTTTTGAAAACTTTTAAGGCTAAATTAGATTACGAAGAAAATACCTTAACTATTTTAAATCAGTATAATAAAATAAATACATTAAAATTAAATGCGGATAGTGAGAATATATTAAGTGTTCCCCCTAGGTGCGAAATTATACAGTATGTTCCTACAGGGTTAGAGGATGAATGTGTACTTATGCAAGGTGAATTATGTGAGGGTGTGTTCATGGCTGGTGTAATTGCACAACCGATAAATGGTAAAGTACCAATTAAAATTTTGAATACAAGAGAGACAGAGGTACATTTGAGAAATTTTTCGCCAAAAGCGGAAAGTTTAAGCAATTATGAGTGTCATCAATTTAACAGCCAAGAAAATTCGGCTACTCGAGTTAAAGAACTATTTAAAATTCTTAAGCTTAATCATCTAAACCGCGAGGAACGAGATTCTATAGAGCAAATTTGTGCCAAATTCTCAAATATATTTCATATGCCAGGAGATAAGCTTACAGTTACTAATTTATATAAACAGTCAATTCAAGTTAAACCAGATACTCAGCCGGTCTATAGAAAGCCATATAGGTTACCTCAAGTACATAAAGAGGAAATAAATAGGCAAATTTCTCAAATGTGTCAGGATGGAATAATTGAGAGTGCGCAGAGTGAGTGGTCTTCACCTTTGTTGCTTGTACCAAAGAAAAACGATACGAATGAGGGAAGAGCTAGGTTAGTATTGGACTACAGATTTTTGAACCCATATATATTAGATATCAAATTTCCGATTGCGAGTGTAGTCGATATTTTAGACTCCCTAGCAGGTGCACTTTATTTTTCACATCTAGATCTTAGCCAGGGCTATTATCAGGTCGAATTAGAGGAAGAAAGCAGAAAATACACAGCTTTCACTACAGATCGCGGTCAGTGGCAAATGCGAAGGTTACCAATGGGGTTAAAAATTAGCCCTAGTGCCTTTTCAAGGTTAATGACCATAGCGATGGCGGGCTTAAATTACGAAAAGTGCTTTGTTTATCTTGATGATCTTATAGTATTTGGCAGAAACCTTAATGAACACAATAAAAATCTAATAGATATTTTTTCTAGATTGCGAAAAGTAAACCTAAAATTAAATCCTGCTAAATGCGATTTTTTGAAAAAAGAAATTCTGTATCTAGGTCATATAATAAGTTCTGAAGGAATATCACCTGACCCTGATAAAATAAAAGCTTTAAAAGATTATCCTATTCCAAAAAAGGCAGATGAAGTTAAACGCTTCGTGGCTTTTGCCAATAATTATCGAAAATTTATACCACATTTTTCAGAAATTACAGTTCCTCTAAATAAATTATGTAAAAAATACGCTAGGTTTGAGTGGACGGACGAATGTGATAAAGCTTTTAATTGTCTTAAAAATTCGCTGATTAAGCATCCGGTGTTAGATTATCCCGATTTTTCGAATGAAAATGAATTTATTTTGCAAACAGATGCGTCTGCTTTTGCTATAGGAGCAGTGTTATCAAATAAAAATAATAAACCAGTGGCGTTCACTAGTCGTAGTTTAAATAAAGCAGAAATTAACTACCCTACTATACATAAAGAACTTTTAGCAATTTATTGGGCTGTAAAGCATTTTCGACCATATCTGTATGGCCGTCGTTTCAAAATTTTAACCGATCACAAACCATTAATTTATCTTTTTACGCAAAAAGACCCTGGTAGCAGATTGACAAAATTTCGTTTGTGTCTAGAAGAATATGACTTTTATATCGAATATATCAAAGGAAAAGATAATGTTACAGCCGATGCTTTATCGAGAATAATCTTGTCCTCAAACGAATTAAAAGATATGAATGAAGGTATGATTGCAGTTTTAACCAGAGCACAGAGTAAACGTAGAGACGGACAGGAAGACGAGTTAATTAAGAAAAGTACTGAAAATATTTGGCTTGATCACCCGAATATTGTGGAAATTCTTAAGCAACCCACTAACTGTACCGAATTAATTATAATACCATCCTTAAAAATTAAAAAATTGTCAAAAGATGTCACTCAACAAGTGGGAGACTTTTATTATATTCCATTACATTTTACCCTATACTTAGACCAAAAAGCTTTATCACCATTGGCGCGAGACGAAATGGTGAAAGATTTGGTAGAAATAAGTAAAAAGGCTGAAATTAAAGAATTAGTTATTAATAAAAATAATGATAATACAGAGTTTATTAAATTTATTGGTAGTAAAATAAAAAATTATACTAATTGGAGGGGCCCCCGTATAAATGTTGTAAAAGGTATTAAAAAAGTAATGGACAAAGACGAAAAAAGAGTAATCCTTAATGATTTTCATTTACTACCAACCAGTGGTCACGCTGGAATAAATAGAATGACAAATAATATTAAAAAGTATTATCTTTGGCCAGGTCTGGATAGTGATGTTCGAAATTTTGTAAAAAGGTGTGACATGTGTCAAAGACAGAAACATTCGAATCATTATACTAGAGAGCCAATGGTAATAACTACTACAGCTGAAACAGCTTTTCAAAAAATATATTTAGATATTGTTGGTCCACTTCCGGTAGACGTAAATGGATTTGTTTATATTTTAACACTTCAGTGTGAGTTAACAAAATATGTAGAGGCCTACCCTCTTAAAAACAAGGATTCCGTATCTGTGGCAAGATCTTTGGTGGATAACTTTATCTTAAGATATGGTATCCCTCAGGAAATTGCTTCAGATAGGGGTACCGAGTTTATTTCTCACACTATGGCAGAAACATGTAACTTGTTAGGTATAAAACAGATTCATTCTACGGCGTATCATCACGAGAGTATCGGGAGTTTAGAGGCCTCTCACAAAGTTCTAGGTGCTTATTTGAGAATTCAAACTCAAAACCATGATTCTGCATGGAGCACATGGCTTCCGTACTGGTGTTTTTCTTATAATACTGCAGTACATACGGAAACCAAATACTCTCCCTTTGAACTAGTTTTTGGGAAAAAATGCCAATTACCAAATAATTTAAATAATGAAGTTGATCCTATTTATAATTTTGATAAATACCCCATTGAATTAAAATATAGGTTACAAACAGCTCAAAATGATGCAAGAAATAACTTAATACTTTCTAAATCTAAAAGAAAAGAAAATTTTGATTTAAAAGTAAACCCCATTCAGTATAAAAAGGGCGATAGAGTTTTAATCAAAAACGAAACTGGTGATAAAATTACCAGCCCTTACTTCCTGGGGCCATATTTAGTGGTAGAAGATGTTGCACCAAATGTAAAAATAATTAAAGATAAGAAACATATTTTAGTCCATAAAAATAGAACTAAGTTGTATAATAGCTAATTAAAATTAAGTTATAATAATAAGGGCTCCATATTACTATACTATTGCGTGTATTTTCTAATAACCTTTTTCTAAAATACCTATCTATTTTCTTTCCTACTTTCACTATATGACGCTATTTTCCTTCTCTTATATCTGAGTTTTTATTTTTCTTTTCATATATTTAGATAAATAAGATAATATTAAAAAAAAAAAAATGGTTTAAATAGTGTATTGTAACATTTGTCTCTAGTAATTGTATTTTATTTACGAATTTCAAATTTTGAAAATAAATTGAAATTCTTTTAATTGCCCGGGGAGGTGTAATATATAGAGAAAACACCCTATATAAAATGTATTGTATCAAATTCAACTTGTTGCAATAATGGGCAACCACGCAATAACCTGTTTTGCTATGTCAGCAGGTCAACCACCTTCCCGAGCGTATATGGCAATTAGATTGCATTTTAAAACAGATTAAAAATATACTTTGGGTAATGTTAAGGTGAACATGTAGTTTCATTTTGCTACCCTTTGTTTCAACCCTAAGTATTACAATACGTTGCGATACAATATGTTGAATAGTGTGGAAAAGGTGTTTAAAAGCGTTGATCGTGTGTGTCACCAACCGGATGCTCAAAAAATAGACAACAACGATGACAACGACGACAAGATGAGATGGGAAGATTTGAGCCCTGCTGAGGTCCGGATGCTTAATTTACCGCCGTATATGCAGTTCTCGTCGCAATACATATTTCAAAATATTTCAAAATAATATTTCATCTGATTGTGGCGACTTGTGTACGCATGTTTATAATATAATAAGTCCAACAGAAAATCCTAACAGTGAAAAATGTTTCAACTATAATGGAATTACTTGCTTTATATCCTGAACAAATGGAAAACAAATTGAAGCAAAATGGAACAAAACGAAAATATTACGAAGAAAACAATGAAAATAGATCAAAAAGAAAATATTACGAAGAAAACAATATCTTTTCTGGAAGAGAACAATAAGGTGCATGTGTTAGTGAAGTGGAGCTTTGCTTACAGACAAGCCCGTAGGAGTAACTTTCAGATGTGGTACTTAGATAGACTCCGTTTTGAAAAAAGAATAAATGATTGTAAACTTATTCTAGATTCGATATTATCTGAGGAACATAGAAATAAAATATATTTGACACGTTTTAATAAAAATTGTATTTGATGTTTTACTTAATAAAATTTTAGTTTAGTAAATGTGAATTTTATTTGAAATTAATTAGCACATTAAGACTTTGTAATTTGTATCAGCTAAAGCATAAAGTGAGGAACAGAAATAAAACAAATTTAACTAAAATTTAATTTCAATTTAATTAAACAATATTTTTTTTATCAATCCATGTATTATATTTTTTATCAAGTCCTAACCATTTCACATAAACTTTGTTTCCTTTCCTTCTCAAAATCTTCTCAATAAGATACACATCGGTATGCTTTACTTTTAGTAATTCTTGCTCATAAAAACCACCCAGAATGTCCTGATTATCTTCGTCTTGAATTAAATATGTCCAAGGGTTTGTCATCTTAACTTCTTTAATGTGGAATATCTCATTTGACCAATTTGGTGTGTAACCTTTTGAAAATGCCTCTCGATGCTTGCTTATTCGTACGTGATCACCCACTTTAAACTTTGGAGATTTTATATCTAACGTTTTAGCATGAGTAAATGCAGATTTCAAGATTCTATTTTCATTTGTTTTATTTACTTGTTTTGGCTTCATTCCTATTGAAGAATGTTTTATATTGTTATAATCTTTTACAATATCCGCTAATATATTAAACCATTTGTAATTTCCTTGAATGCTAAATATTTTCCACATATTATTCTTTAAAGTCCTGTTCACTCTTTCTACTATACTCGCTTTCAAATTGGAAAACGTGCTATAATGGTTAATTCGAAATTGTTGCATCAAATTTTAAAAATTTACATTGAAAAACTCTCTCCCTCTATCCGTTTGCAAGTTTTTTGGTGGAGTTTTTGCACTGATTAATATTTTTTTCATTGCCGCTGTTACGTCTTTTCCAGATTTAGATTTTAACGGTTCGGCCCAAACATACTTAGAAAATACATTTATGGTAATCAAGATATATTTAAATCCCTTATTAAATTTGGCATAGGGTAACATTTCAACCAAATCAGCTTGAAAAAGATAATTTAACCCTTTCACTACCACCCTTCTGCGTTTGTAGTTTTTTGTAGCAGGTTTATGTAATTCATTAACGACTTGTTGTTTAACGGTTGTCATGACAACAAACTTGTTTATTCAATTTTAAGCAAGTTCACTTTCTATGTTTTGTAATAATTCGAAATATAACTTTTATATGTTTTTTCCCATTCATTCAATTTATCAATTTGTATTGTTAATCTCCTTTTCTAACGCATTAAAGGATTTTTTTATCTCTCCAGTTAAGAAAGTAGTTGATCTACTATCACTATTTTTTAATTCCTCCTCTGTTTTATTTAATTCTTGTTCTAATTTCTTAATTACACTGGACATTATATTTTCCAAGGAAATATATTGTTGATTTTTTTCCAAAGTGAGTTGGTCAATTGTTCTACTGTTAAGAATGCTATTTTGATTTCTTTTTTTTTCATCATCTAACCTTTTTATAAAAGTTCTTAATTGTTTAATTTTTTCCTTGTGTTTTTCAATTATTACTTCTCTTATATTTGTTTCCATTATTTTATTAATTTTGTTGATATCATCACTTAATTTTTTGTCTTCCTTTTTAACATGTTCATTTAAAAATTGCAAATCTTTACTTATTTGATTTAGCGTTAGCAACTGTTTATTAACGTTTTCAATTGAGGTATAACATCCTTTAATCTGGTTTTCATACTTTAAAAAATTTTCATCAAAAACCTTAAGCTTTTTAGCAAAGATTTCATTATTTGTTTCATTTTCACCTAATCTCCTTTTTAAATTATTAATGTCACTTATTCTCTCTTGATTTTGTTTTGAAATATGGCGTCCAAATTTATCAACTGTCATGTTGAGCTTTCATTAAACAATAAATATGATTATATTTGATAGCTGTTATTTATAGTATTACTTTATCTTCTCTTAATTCTTCAATAATAGAGATAATCTCGTTACTATGAGCATTATTTCCCGCATCACTTGATGAAATTAATAAACGTAGCCTATCAACAATTTCGTTAACATTATTCCAGTATACATAGTCTGTATTTGATCTGTTTGTTTTCAAAATTAACCCCTTTTCTGTAGATTTGGCTCTAGTTGTTCTAAACGGAGGTTTTGGTTTGTTAAATGCTGTAACTAATCTTGGCAAGGTTTTTGTCTTTGTAATCCCCTTTCTTTGTAAATATGGTCCTATTATTGTAACATATTTGTGTGATGTATTTCCTTGAACTTGTTCATTTGAATCAAAATTCCTATGATATACATTTGTTTTAGCTAGAATGTTCATGTAATTATCTAAATCTTCCTTCTTATAACCTTTCGGTTCTTTTTTGAAAAGCAATTCGTATAAACCTGGCGTGCCTGTGTACGTTATTCCTCTCACTTTAATGTCTTTTCCAATAATTTCTACCGGTATCTGTGTTAAACCAAAAGAAAACTTATCCGTTTCGAGGTCATGAACTATTCCATAATAATGGTCAAATTTATGTTGTGTATCTTTCACACCCTCATCAATATATGATCTGGGTAATTCATGAAAATCTGCTAAGTAATCTTTATATGATGGTGTACCAACATAGGTTTGAATTGTTTTTCTAGTTTGTTCCAATATGTCTGACAAGTTTAAATTTGTTGTTGTGTCACTAGAAGGATCTGAAGTTTCTGCTATAACAGTTGATGACAATGGTTGTACTACAGGAGAGGAAGAAGTGATACTACTGTCATTTAAAAATGTTGGTAGTTCTGTAGGGAGTGACGGAGTTTTCCTGTTTTCTGAATATTTTTCGTCGGAGTTGATGTTTTATAAAGCTTTGTAGGTGTTTTGAAATCTTCATACTTTGAAACTCTTTCTTCTTTTAAATCGAATGGTTCGGATTTACCAATACTTGAAATTAGCTGTTTAAGTGGTTGTGTTATTGGTCTATAAGTTTGTTCTAATTCGGACTGAGCAGTAGAAGTAGCTAATTTCAAGCTTTGATATTTCTGCTTCACTGCTTGTCTCGATCTTATTAATTCTCGAGCTAAACGTTTATCCATGCTGTACAAGTTTTAAATGAAATAAAACTGCAAATTTTTTACTTTTATAAATATATAAAGGAATCGAATTTACTCCTATATCTGCCGTGATTTACTTCACAATCTTTGTCAATTACAAGAAAACCATATGGATCCATCCAACAGTTAGCACAAATATTTTTAAACTGATCAAATGTCATATCCAATATAGAGTGGTCATTATATATATGTTTTAAACTCAAACAGTCCTGTTTAAATAAAATTAATAAGTTTGCATTTTCTCGAATTAGACGTTTAAGGATTGAGGAATATCCTTGAAAAATAAAAAAACAATCGGTGTTTCTATGCCTTCCATGCGTGAAATAGTCCCTAATAATAGATTGATTATGACAAGGAATATCATCAAAAATGATAACGGAATTTGGCTTTATCTCATGAGGTGAAATAATGTTCTCATCGCTATCATATTCAAAGTATCCAATTTCTTTCATAGGTTTTAACAACTTTCTTAAATATTCATATTTTGGTTGATCTAATGACTTTGAATAAACATAGACATTTTCAAACCTAATTCCATTTGGATGCTCGAGCAGTGTAAGCATAACGTTGGTTTTACCGCTACCACTGCAACCAACTATAAGCCCTCTTTTTGAACCACCGCAAAATAAGTCACCATGCTTTCTCAACTGTTTACTTAAAATTTTTTCGTCATGATTATTTACTGGTAATGAGAATTTTTGTTTTTCAATCCTCATTCTTAATCACACTAGTAAATATTTTTAGCTGTAAAAGTATTTATACCAGAAAAATGTCAATGTGCTTTTAGTATAAAAAGAACTTCAATGACTGTGGGTCGCCATAAGTTGAAAAAAACTATTAAAACACGTAATAGAAAAGGCTCTGGTTTAGTAAATAAATTAATTAGCAAACTACCTTTCGAAGTTCATATACCAGGATATAATTATTGTGGTCCCGGCACCAACTTGGAAAAAAGATTAACTAGAGGTGACGTTGGTATAAATCCATTGGATTCCGCTTGCAAAGAACATGATATATCTTACTCTCAGACTGAAGATTTATCAAAAAGACATATATCTGACCAAATATTAGAAAAAAAAGCCTGGGATAGGGTAAAAGCTAAAGATTCTTCTATTGGTGAAAAAATTGCAGCGTTAAGTGTTGCAGGAATAATGAAGGGTAAAAGAAAGTTCGGTTTGGGATTAAAAAATACAAAAGGGGGTAAACTTAAATTGAGAAAAAAACGTATCATTCGAACACCCAAAAAAATTGGAGGATTTCTACCTCTTTTGTTTCCCATTCTTGGCGCCCTGGGTGCACTAGGTGGAGGCGCGGCAGGAATTGCTAAGGCAGTAAATGATGCTAAAGCAGCTAAACAGCAACTAGAAGAAATACATAGACATAATATTGCAATGGAAAATGCTTCTAAAGAAGGGAAAGGATTATATATTAGACCATATAAAGGAAAGGGACTATTTATTAGACCTTATAAAGGAGGATCCGTCAAAATGAAAGCAATCAGACAAAAAAAAACTCAAAATAAGTTTTCCAAAAAGAGCACTTACGAACAATGATATTATTAAATATGTAAAGCTGTTAAAAATAACTGGCTTTAGAGGTGTTTTTATGCTCGATGAACTTCCAAAAAAAATAATCTGAAAGAATGTGGTATTGTAAATTTGGATAAAAAACAAAATAAAGGATCTCATTGGACTGCTTATATTAAAAATAACAAAAATGTAATATATTTTGATAGTTATGGAAATTTAAAACCACCTTTTGAACTTCTCAAATATTTTAATTCGAATGGCAAAGTGGATGTATTTTATACTTATGAAAATAAACAAAAATTTAATTCATATAACTGTGGTCAACTATCCCTAAAATGTTTGCAAAAAAATATATAAACTCATTATTTATTGTAATATCTCATTCATAAATAAACTGCAATGTCTACCACAATTGCCATATCAGGAAACAGTTCTGTTTTGTCTGCTGATTTTAATCCGCCCATATATTTAGAGGATGAAAAACAATATTACCTGGGTTTAGCTGATTTTGAAACGTTTATGACTATCCGCAATATAAAAGAAGGATATAATAAATTTTATATAGATAAAAAAGTAATTGTTATTCCCGACGGAACTTATGACATTACAGATATAGAAACATACATAAGAGAAAGTATAGAAGATTTATTTCCGAATGAAAAAATTTTTTTTCTTTTAAAAGCAAATGTTAATACTCTAAAAACTTTTTTAATGTGTAGTAGAATAATTGATTTTACCAAGGAAGATTCGATAGGAAAAATGTTGGGTTTTAATAGCAGGATACTAGAAGCTATGAAAGAGGAAGAATCAGATAATGTTGCAAAAATAACTAAGGTGAATGCTATTTGTATTGACTGTAATATTTGTGTCGGTTCTTACAATAATGGTAAACCTGTTCATATTATTCACCAGTTTTATCCAACTGTAGCTCCAGGGTATAAAATAGTTGAATCTCCTTTGCCCATTTTGTATTTTCCAGTTAGCGTCAAAGCAATTAACAATATAACAGTTAAAATAGTTGATCAAGACGGAGAACTTATCAGTTTTAGAGAAAAAACTATAACAGTAAGGTTACATTTACAAACAAGTGAAATATAAAATGGTTGTTAGATATAATAGAGCCCTTGGGATGAGACTTGCCCCTACCACTATCAACAAAGTAAAAACTTATAAAAAGAAAAAGCCTAAACAACAGTTCAGTATCAAATCCAACACCAACAAGTTAAGACGAGATAATCGTAAATTTCTCACATCCTTGGGTTTCACTGTTTTAAAATAATGAACATATTAAACGTAAACGAAAAGCTTTATGTAGACAATTCCATCGTCAGTTCTGAGCTTCACACATATCAACCATATATTTCTTCAAAATTCGATTACAATGATGAAATAAGGATCCCAATTCAAGAACTCGATGCTTACACTCTACCATCAGATAGTTTACTTTATATCGAAGGAAAATTAACTAATACAGAAGGTAAATATAAGAAAGAATTGCTATTTATTAACAATGGTATAGCCTTTTTGTTCAGAGAAATCCGCTATGAACTAAACGGAATTACTATAGATTCAATAAGAAATGTTGGATTAGCATCAACCTTAAAAAGCTACCTTTCTCACAATACCAACGAAAGTTTAAAACTGGAAAATGCAGGTTGGTTTCCACATCGGAAAGAAGGTGATACAATTTTAGTTGATAATGATGGAAAATTCTCCGTATCCATACCACTAAAAATGCTTTTAGGATTTTTTGAAGATTACAGAAAAATTATTATGAATATGAAACAGGAATTGGTTCTTATTAGATCAACTGATGATTTAGATGGTGTTATTTTCAAAGAAGATCCGGCACACCTTGTTACTGCCCCTGACACTCCATTGGTTACTTTCGATAAAATTTATTGGAAAGTTCCTCACATTCTAGTTGATATGCCACAACCACTTGCTCTATCAAAAATATTAGAATCAAATAAAGATATATTGATAGGATTCAGGAGTTGGGAACTTGTTGAATATTCTTCTCTAACCGAAACAACCCGTCACACATGGCCGGTAAAAACAACTAGTAAACTAGAAGCTCCTCGTCATGTTGTGATTGGCTTTCAAGAAAACAGAAAAGGGAAAATTGTTAAAGATATGAGTAAATTTGACAATATTACCTTGTCAAATATTAGAGTATATTTAAATTCTGAAAGATATCCTTATCACGATTTGTACTTAAATTTCGAAGAAAACAAATTTTCTGCTTTATACGAAATGTTTGCCAACTTTAGACAGTCCTACTATGGTGTTCCAAATGAACCCATTTTTAATCCTGAACAATTCAAAAACATTAGTCCTACTACACATATTGATTGCTCCCATCAAAAAGAAACAATTCAAACGGGATCCGTAGTAATGAGAATTGAATTTGAGACACACAATGCAATTAAAAAAGATACTTCTGCTTATTGTCTTATTTTACATGACAAATTATTTAGCTACAACCCTCTTACTAAAATTGTGAAACAATTATAAACTCTATCCCCACTATTTTCATATTTCGATTTAATTTAAAGAAATTTTCAAAAGCTTTTAGTTTTAGTCATGACATCAAAACTACAACTACAAATTGAAAAATTTATTTTTAAAATTAATCAACTGAAAGAAGAAATTGCAAATTATTCAAGTAAAAAAAGTCTCATTAAAAAATTTGCTGCTTTGAAAATATGAGATTGGTTATAGATATTCAAGGATTCAAGGATGAAAAAAATAAATTTATACCGAAAGAGCTTGCAGCTTTTGATGGTTATGAAATGACTCATTACATTTTTAAAAAGCCTTTTCCAATGGAGTTTCTTTCACCTGATTGTCACAAGCAGGCGGTATGGTTAACGAAAAATTATCATTGTATACATTGGAATAATGGATTTACTCCATTACATCATTTCCCAAAAATAATTGAAACACTTACGAAGAAAGCAGATTTTGTTTTTGTAAAAGGAAGCGAAAAAAAGGATTTTATACAGAAATATTCTAAAAAGCATGTGATTGAAATAGATGAACAACCAGCGCTAAAGCTAATGGAACCAAAATGCTTCTATCATTCAAAATCACCTTGTATGTGTGCTTTGACAAATGTGTTATTTTTATATGACAATTGTTTTATGAATGAATAAAAATATAAAAAAAACTTAATTACCTTTTTATTTTGCATTAACCAACCATGATTGAATACAATTAATATGATACCTTAAATCTAATTTTCTAAATTCATTTAAAAGTTCATACTCATTTTTATATTTTAAATAATCATTACAAAATTTAGCGGCTATTTTACATTGTTCCATTCGATCTATATTATTAACATATGCTGACAAATCTTGTGCTTCTGCGTCTTCTTCGCCTACAATTGATAAATATTGGAAGTATGCAGCAGATATAATAAACTCTTCATACATTTCAGTAACCATTTGCTCCATTGTAAATATTATTAAATTTATTCTTCCTTTTCAATTTCTTGAAGAATAGTATCCTCGTCAATAAATTGCTTCAAGTCTTTTAAATAGTAACCAAAGCCAATATCTTTTAGATCTTGAATAAGTTTTTTAATGTTTCAATGTATTTGTTGCAACAGAGGGCAGCCTTTACGAATTCCTCAGATTGATTACAATAAAAGTCTATCCACTCCGGACCACTTGCCATACAATATGAGAAATAGGTTTTTGAAAGATTACTAAATTTCTCCTCTAATAATTTAACTGCAATCAGCAACTCAGCCATTTCATTTATTTAACATAATATTTTAAATATGTACGGGGACGTCTCTTGCGAATAGGATTAACTTTCTTTGATAATACCTGTTTTTTATCTTCGTATAATTGAAACCTCTTTTGGGTTGCAATAATAGCAGGTATAAATTGGCAATCTTCTCCTATAAATTCTATTAGGTGGCTTAATTCTCCTACAAAGTATGATTTCCCAAATGTATTGAAAAACGTAGTAAGGCTTATAATTCCTTCTAAATAATCATCACAACAGTCAATTGCTTCCAAATAATCTCGTTTCAGTGGATAAAACAGCTTGGTGTATTCATCTTTCGAAATCACTTCAAAGAAATTGAGATATTTAACTTTTAACTGTCTGATAGTTGTAGTTAATTTTTCGCGATTACACATAATTCACTTATTACTTGACACATTTTTTCTTTTTGTTTTATACAAAATTGGTGGAAAAATTCAAAAATAACTTTTTACGCAACTCGAGCACAGCTTAGTAAATGTGTCTCGGCATACTAAAATGATCATGATGCACCTATTTATAAGACTTAAGAATGCAAAATCAAATGTGGGACAACAAAGAGAAAAAATTAAAAATATGATGCGAATGAGAATAAAAGGGGAGGAAGTTAAGAATGAGGGACATGAGAGAGAGAAAGAGGAGGAGGAGGAGGCGCTCCCCTATTATAACTACTAACCGTGATTGCCGAAATCGCTTCGACATCACAGCGATTTCAAATTTAAATCACATGGAGGGTATTAAATATAAATACTTAAATTCGATTACTAATAAAATTTGGGATTGGTGCGAAAACCGTAACATCATGTTATTCGCTTCTTATATCAATACGCACGGTAACGTTGAGGCCGATACGTAGTCTCGTTCTATGGCTATGGAAGCAGAGTTTGAGTTAAAATCAACTGCTTTTAATCAAACTATTAACACCTTGGGCCTACCGCAAATAGACTTGTTTGCATCTAAACTAAATGCTAAATGCGCAAAGTATGTTTCTTGGCATAGAGACCCAGGCTGCTTTCTAGTAGATGCATTCACGATATAGTGGAAAATTTTTTCTTTTACGCTTTTTCACCTATTGCAATAAAATCCCGAGAAATAATTTCTATTTTCTAAAACCTTCTAAAACACTGTTATTATTTCCTTTTAGGGAACCTCATCCATTGCACTCAACCCTTACCCTGGCTGTAGAGAAGCTTTGCGGCACACTTTCCAATTAATGGCACTAAATTCTTCAATACAACGCTCCTAGCATCTCTCAGCACAAATACGCAAAAACAATACAGCTCGACTTTGTACAACGGTGAAAATGGTGTAACGGCAGAAACACTACGACTTCAATTGTCTATCAAAAATATCATGGAATTTTTGCAATATAAATTTGAGTTGCTTCTTATTCAACTTTAAACACCCGTCGCTCAGCCATAGCTCTCCTTTTTTCTCTTTCCAATGAAGATAATTTGTTAATTCGAAGACTTTTAAAAAGAGTACAGATCAAAACCAGTGTTGCCCAAGTACAAATATACCGGGGATCCTAACCCTGTGTTACCATATTTAAAAATCAACATACGAACTCTTTATCGCTAGCAGATTTAACCTTAAAGTCAGCAGCTCTCCTTGCGCTTACTTCTGCTCACAGAATTGAAACCTTAACGACAATAAGCAAAAACGACATACAGATTTACGAAAGCTAAAGAATAGACAAAGCTATTTTTGAAATTTTAAAAACATCTCACCCTATCAGAAACCAACAATTTCTGTCATTCAGATTTTTTACCGAAAGACCGGAACTCTGCATAGCTTCAACTTTAATATATTGAAGTGACAAAACCCTTTAGAACGGAAAATAATAAACAACTATTTTTAACTTTTAAAAAACCGCATTACCATCGCAAAAGATAAGCAGATAGGTCAAATTTGTGTTAAAAAAAGTGGCGTTGAAACTGACATTTTCATGAGCCATTCAACACGCCATGTAATGACATCAGCAGCAGCTCGCGGGGGCGTCAATATTGACACTATTAAAGAAGCAGCAGGGTGGACGCCAAAGTCACATGTTCAATCATAAATCGGTGGCTCCAAAATTAAACTTTATGGAGGTTGTTCTAAACATGAGAACTACAGCTTTATCTAATTAATAATACTCTTAATGGAAATAAACCATATTTTAATTCACAAGGTGTTGTTTATTCTTAAGTTAAGTAAAATAATAAAATATAATAACATAATATATACAAAAAAAAGTTTATATTGTTATTTTTTTGTATTTTTGTAATTGTTTTGTTAGTTTTCTCTTGGTTAAGTGTATTTTTCTGTTCTACTGTTCTTTAATATACAGTATCGTTACTTTGCAAACACTATTTCGACTGTTATTTACTTTAAAGATCTACAGTGTGTATATATTAACAACCATATGTGAAATATAATTGAAGGATTAAACGAATTACCTGAAGGATGTTCAATCCTAATTATGTGATTCGTTAGAGAATCTTAATAACTCACTATACCTTAGATCAGTTATTGCTACCATTATTACTAATTAATTTTAGATACTGTTTTGGCTCACGATCGTTCATTTTTGTTTTCTTTTTCACACAAAAGCAGTAAATTTTTATTTTTTTTGTATATTTGCCTCTCCAAATACCTGTTAACTATCTCAGTAACAATGACAGAACAGAAAAATAAAATTTTCTCGTTTGTTGAAGTGTTGAAATGTAATGTAAAAGTAAACCAATGTAAATATAGTTTGGATTCATTTTTTTTGTGTGATGCTGTTTTTTCGCACAAAATATCCAAGATATTGTTTATTGTGTTTATATCTGAATCTGATGTACTTTTAGTTAAATATCTAGAGGGAGGCACTCTGCATAGAACTGTTTTTATATTTCTCTTTTCTCTGAGCTTTGCTAAATCTTTATTTTGTAGTATATTTTCTTTACTATATAGTTATCCCACTTCCCTTTTAGATTTTCCTATGCACATATACATGTGAGATCGCTGCACAATAAACTTACCTTACTTGATGACACTGAAATTTCCAGTTCTCAAGAAGTGATATTATGTTTTGGAGATTTTAATATTAATATGTGTAATTTAAGTGCTGAGAATACTACAAAATTAAATAATCTAATAAAAAGTTTTGATCTTGGACAATTAATTCATGACCCGACACGCAATATTCGGAGACGCTTATTGATATTCTACAACGGTAATGATGTTATTGATAGCGGCACTAAAGCTTTTCAAATCTCGGTTCATCAACTAAAATTTTGTAACTTGGATCCAAAGTCGAATACCCCAACTTCTTATACGTTTTCTTATAGACCTTTAAGGAATATTAATTTTGAACTGTTTCAGAATGCTGTGCGCGCAACTCCTTGGAAGCAAATTTTTATTGCGACAGTATTGATAAAAAGGTGGACTTCGTAACGTCAAATATTTTACAGTTGTCCGATATTCATGCCCCACCTAGAGTAATAGTTTCGAAAAAATGCCTTATGCTCCATGGATTACGGAGAATATAAGACCCTGGACTCTCTTCAAAGCGAATAAATCTTTCGCCCTAGACTACTAATATATTTCTAAGTGGCGCTCTAAGATATGTATAAATTGTGATATATATCACCGCTTCCTGTGTTTCTTTTCTAAAAAAGGCGTAGAAAAAATTCACGTCCACTTAACCTCTCCACGGGGGCGAGAGCCGGCCTCCGCGTGGCAAAGGGCAGCTAGTCGTAGTCGAGAGGCGTGCCTCTCTGGATACTAAGTGACACAGTGCCCTAAGTGTAAACTGGCCTGTTGCTTACTATTTACTGAACTGCGCCATAGGACCAGGCGCGGATAACGGCTACTTCCAGGTGTTATTCGCCACCCGATAACATCGAGAGGCACTCTTTTGGGTGCCTCTCTTTTCTAAATGAGTGAATTTTAGATACCCCGGCTTTTGTGGGGTCAATTCTACGTCTCAAGGAAAGCACACTGATGACAACCACGTCCGTTTACGGGCGTCGGGCTCCACTTTGGGGAGACGAAGGGGTCACCCAGAAGAGGAATCTTCAAGGCACTCCTCCAACAGTGCTCCTAGAACATCCTCTTCCCCGGCATCGACCGGGTCTTCGACGGGAAGGCCGTCTTTAAATATACCGCCCATATTTCAAGGAGGCTCTACTAGGAGGGTCTCCTTCGCTGATACACCACACAGCGATCCAGACACCGGGAATAGCCCAATTCTTACTCAAGGCATGCGGAGCCGAGCAAATACCGGTCCTCCGCCCCCCGGGCATTCATGTCCTTCCTGTGGTGAGACGTTCACCGTAACGTCTCGGTGTAACGATGATATATTGAAGCGGCTATGTGGCGATCGACAGCAATGTCGGTACTGCCCAATACGCCTGGGCTCCTCTAAGTCTATACGATCACTTGAGAGGCAAAAGCATATGGCCGAATACACACGCGACATAGATTCTATGAAACCTCGATCAGACGCCGAGATATTGCCAACAAGACAGGTGTCTTCTATAGAAAAATGGCCAATGCGACGGGTTTGTCTGTGGACCAGGTCCGATATCGGCGAAAGAAGCCCGGGTATAAACAATTTTTGGACAAAGCAAAGCGTAATCTTCTCCAAATTACAGGGCTAAGGCGCACCTCCACCAGCGCCACCGCACCGACTGGAAGGACCCTTAGACCACGGACAGCTGCTCCTGCCACCATCACCTCCAATGATGCCACGGTCTTCGACCTGACCGATGATCCAGTGACCACGACGATGCCTCGACCAGATTCCTCCGAGCCACAACCTATCTCGCTAGGGAAGAAGAGGAGACGCATCGATGACTCTCCCTCCCCACCAACCAAACGCCGAAGCTGCCCCCGACACCGGCCAGCCCGAAGAAAGAGCCAGTCCACCAGCTCCAGCCAGCGCTCCAACAAAGCGACCGAGGATGACATCTCCGGGAGCTGGCCTCTCCTGGCAATGTTCTCAGAAGACCGCCCCCACCCGATTCCCAGCCTACCTGTTGAAGTTCCGCCACGACAACCAGTCCTGCCGGCAGATGCTCCTCCGGCGACAGTCCTACAGCCCGGAGATCGCCCACCCTCTAAACGACGCCTTCTCCGACTTTCTAAGGACTCAACGTGATACAGTGAGCAACTGCGCAATCTTTCGGAGGCTTATCGACCAGGCTCTTTTCTCTCCGGATGCCCTACTGTGCTCCTCCTTGGAGGAATGGCTGTGGAGGAACGGAGACAGCTAGACCGTGACCCTACAACCAACGCGCGGGAGGACGAGAACAGCGGGCTTCTGATTACAAGAAGGCCCAGGACCTTATATAAGATATTTTTACGTTGATTGATTTTGTTTCGCCACATCTTAAATTCGTACCACAACTTTACCAATTTATCTCTTGCACAAAAATTGAAATTATTTTAATAAATAATATTATCAAGCGGATTTTACGGATGGTCCTTTTAGCATTTTGCACGCAAGGCGAAAATCTTTCTCTCAAGAGGAAGCTCTTGATCGCTATAATCGTAGGACTGCTATTCTGGTGGTGTGACCCTGCCGCTATTCAGCAACAGTAAGAAGAAAATACTGGCGTAAGTCGTCCAATCATCGCCCCAGTTTCTTTCATAGGAAGCGAACGAAATATTCAAAGGAGATTCTTTAAGAGAATGACTCTCGAAGCCCGTTTTGGCAAACCGACCTTCTCATCACATTTACTTGTAATTCTCAACAACCCAAAATTGCTAATTTTCCTTTATATGAAAGGTAGAAGTCTTCAAATTCACAATGCCTGTTTAAAGGAAGGAATTCCGGCTGCTCGTAAAGTTCCAGGATCCAGTATTTGCCGCTTCAATTACCCCCGGGACTTCAGCGATATAACAGTTATAAATCGGGGCTCTAATCAGAGGCCGATTTATAAACGTCCAAACGATGGCGTCAGCGTTATCGTAAATATTAATGTCATTAATACTAGCCTTATAGTTCCATATAGTCCCTATTCCTTTGCTAAATTCAACTGTCAAGTCGTAGGTTCTATAAAGACGTTCCGTCAGAACCGACGTCGCCGATAATGAAAATTTAGACGAAGGAAAGAGGTGCCTCAGTTCGCGATATGTCACATCGGTAGAGGCAGTTGGGAGATTTTTCGGATTCCCCATGCAAGGAAAATCACATGCTGTGAATTTAATGGACGTTCACTTGCCCGGATTCAGAGAAGTTTACTACGAAGGGGAAGATGCAGATAACAATCAACCTCAACTCTATAAACTATCTCAATTAGAGGCGTTCTTTGCGAAAAAGTTTTTTTGAGTATTTTGCTTCTGCACGCCCGAGGACCGACCAGTTTCGAGAACTACAGTCCGTCGATGGGCACGTTTCAGGTGGCGTGTGAATATACCAAATACATACATATATATATATATATATATATATATATATATATATATATATATATATATATAAATATTATATATATATATATATATATATATATATATATAAATAAATATTATATATATATATATATATATATATATATATATATATATATATATATATATATATATATATATATATATAAACGTGCTAAATCTAGTGGGGCTGTAGTCAAAGAGAGGGGACCTTAGATTAAAACACTTTGTTGCTTTGCCAAGCTTTCGGCAACTGTTTATTGCCTTCCTCAAGACAGCCTAAAAATTGTTATTATTTTGTATTAACATTTATTTAAAAAAAAAAAAAAAAAGTTGTTGTGGACTTACTACTTGGTTTTACTCTTGAAGAAACAACACTGAAAAATTCTCAACATTGCTAAAGACCTATATACATATTATTTACACCTTTTTATCACTATTTTTGACTTGGATGTTGTTATATTAACACATTTTAAAATTCTTAAAGATTTGGTTTATTCCAACGTGCAGACACTGTCGGCCATTTTACGTATTTTAAAGGCAAATTATTATTGTAAAATGGAGATCGTGTTTTTTTTATTTTTGCTCTCCTTCCCTTACTTCAAACTAGTTGGTTTACGCGTTTTTTGTTTTTCAAATAATTGTCGACTGAGCACGAATCGGTAACGACGGTTTCCCAAATATATAGTTGGAAAAGAAAAATGTAGATGGCGCATTAGTAAACAGTACTCTGCAAAGCTGGTAACCCAATCAGCACAAATCTTACAAGTTCTGTAATTGTTGGTTAAACGATGAAAACATTTTATATTCTGTAGTACACTGTGCAGCTGATAGAGGGACATGTTCCACCATCGTGTTGTGAAAAATTTTTATATTTATTTGCTATGATTAGAAAAAAGGGGGAAAAAACAAATTACGTGAACAACACAACACCATGATTGAACTATTCCTGAAACAAAAATGAAAAGGAAAATGGAAAATCATATATAAATGCAAATAATCAATGCACAGTGCCCTACAGTATGAATATATTAGGACTAAGTTATTCAGAGATTTGGACAGCATTATAATAGCAATAGCACTAGAAATGTTCAATTCATACAACCAACATCTGAAATTTACGGTGGAATATGAATCAGACAACAGTATTCCCTTTCTTGACATGAAGGTAATCAGAAGCGAAACCAATGTTTTAAAAACAAAATGGTATCGCAAACCGATGTACTCTGACAGATTCATAAGTTATCATTCTTACCACCCTACCAAAATGAAAATAAATTTAATAACTGCTCTAAAAAATAGAGCTATTAAGCTCTCACATAAAGACTACAAACAGGAAAGCCTAGATAGGCTCAGAAATATACTCCTTGAAAACTCTTATCCTGTGAATATCATAAATAAGTTTTTATGCAACACAAATGAAAATCCAATACAACTAAATACAATCCATAATATAACGACACAGGAAAACACCAGTCAGCCAACAGAAACAATAAAATATTACCCACTTCCTTTTATTCAAAATTTAACTGATAAATTAATAGACGTTTTCAAAGATAGTCCAAACCTAAGGTTTGCCAAAAAACAAATAAAAACTGTCTCACAACTTTATGCAAAAACTAAGACTCCCCTTTCCACGTTTGAAAATAATAACGTTGTATATGCCATAAATTGCAACAACTGTAATCAAATATATGTAGGTCAGACATCTAGAAATTTGTCAGGCAGAATTACTTCACATAAAAGCGACTGCCGCAGGTTTGTAAAATCTTGTGCATTATCGGAACACTTCATAGACACAGGACACAGCATTCGATTCACCGAAGCAAAAATTCTTGCTAAAGAAAAAAGATATTATAAAAGAAATTTCCTTGAAATGATACATATACACAACCAAGGGACAAACACAATGAATAAGAAAACTGATATCAATAATCTAAGCACAATATATTCATATCTGTTAAGAATTAGTAAGGACAATTTTGTTTCTATTAATGACTCTAATGCTGTCCAAATCTCTGAATAACTTAGTCCTAATATATTCATACTGTAGGGCACTGTGCATTGATTATTTGCATTTATATATGATTTTCCATTTTCCTTTTCATTTTTGTTTCAGGAATAGTTCAATCATGGTGTTGTGTTGTTCACGTAATTTGTTTTTTCCCCTTTTTTTCTAATCATAGCAAATAAATATAAAAATTTTTCACAACACGATGGTGGAACATGTCCCTCTATCAGCTGCACAGTGCACTACAGAATATAAAATGTTTTCATCGTTTAACCAACAATTACAGAACTTGTAAGATTTGTGCTGATTGGGTTACCAGTTTTGCAGAGTACTGTTTACTAATGCGCCATCTACATTTTTCTTTTCCAACTATACATTTGGGAAACCGTCGTTACCGATTCGTGCTCAGTCGACAATTATTTGAAAAACAAAAAACGCGTAAACCAACTAGTGTGAAGTAAGGGAAGGAGAGCAAAAATAAAAAAAACACGATCTCCATTTTACAATAATAATTTGCCTTTAAAATACGTAAAATGGCCGACAGTGTCTGCACGTTGGAATAAACCAAATCTTTAAGAATTTTAAAATGTGTTAATATAACAACATCCAAGTCAAAACTAGTGATAAAAAGGTGTAAATAATATGTATATAGGTCTTTAGCAATGTTGAGAATTTTTCAGTGTTGTTTCTTCAAGAGTAAAACCAAGTAGTAAGTCCACAACAACTTTTTTTTTTTTAAATAAATGTTAATACAAAATAATAACAATTTTTAGGCTGTCTTGAGGAAGGCAATAAACAGTTGCCGAAAGCTTGGCAAAGCAACAAAGTGTTTTAATCTAAGGTCCCCTCTCTTTGACTACAGCCCCACTAGATTTAGCACGTTTTGTTCTAACTTGTTAGTCACAACTACCCACCCTATCGCTATTGCAGGAATGGGGTTTTACCGTCACATAAGCCATGAATTTGGACCTGCTACGGTAATTTTACTTAAAAAATGGACCAATCTTAACAACAAGAAAGCTTCACTGGAAAATCGAAAAATATTTTTAATTAAATGCAGAGAAATGGACATCAGACCAAACCACATTACCAATGGCTCTTCCAACATAACCAATCTTCTACACCATACTCAGGGAAACACAGGACACAAGATACAGCACTTTAATCACAGGTTGGGACAAAGCATTCTAAATTTAGAAATCAAAGTCACATTTGCATATATAAAAGGGGTTTCGAGGGATCTGGAATCGATCAAGACAAAATTAAGTCAAATTCTACCTTTTCACATAATAAATGAATATGATCGTAGACAAGAAACATCTTATAAAAAATTATTTAATAATATCAAGTATAGGCAAATTACTAAATTAAATTCATTAAAAGCACAACAATTACTTAATATTAAAACTCAAACCAAGTGGTTTAAAAATCTAACTAATATGAATATACCACAAGATGTCATAAAAATGATTTCTCTTGGACCTAAATTTGCTTTAAGACCCTCAGTAAAGAAAGATATTAATGTGCCGTCATTGTTGGCTGACATCGAAATGATCGTTTCCACATTCGACGAACAATATCAGGACGTGTATCGTGCACAATGTACAAACATAATTACAAATTTCATTCATAAAAATCATAAGATTGAACCTTACTTTTCTCAACTTTTTCAACAATGTAAAAAATTTTTGAAGGAACATCCAGAAGTATACTTTGTGCGTAGTGATAAGGGCAATGTAACTGTAGCAACGTTTAAAGATCAATATCTTGAAAAAAGTCAAGAGTTACTTAATGACTCAAAAAGTTACAAGAAACTTAATAGCAATCCTACAACTACGTTACAGTTCAAAGTCAATAAACTAGTTAAACAATTAAGGAGCGAAGGGTGTATAGATGAAAAGGAGGCTAAAAATTTAACAACTTATAACTCAATAGCCCCGAGGTTTTATACATTACCAAAAATTCATAAACCAGTCCTAAGCATGAGACCTATCACCTCTGCCATCGATGCACCCAATGCCCCTCTCCCATCTTTCTTAACTAAAATTTTGACAGATGCGTACAACACTAACAATGAATTTTATGTGCGAGATTCTTTCATCTTTAGTTCATTTATTAATGACTACCAACTTCCCGATAACTACGAAGTAGTCAGTTTCGATGTTGTCTCTCTTTTTACGAATCTCCCATATGAAGTCATACAAGAATGTTTAACAGCAAAATGGGACACAATTTCCCAACATTGTAAATTATCATTTGAATCCTTTAAAGCATTGTTGCAGTTTATTTTTGATTCAAACTATGTTAATTTTAACAACAGTTTTTATAAACAAATTTTTGGTACACCTATGGGCTCTACAATCTCTCCTATTTTAATAAATTTTGTTTTGGATGACTTAGTCAGCTATGCTTTAGAAAATCTACCTTTTAATATCCCATTTGTCAAGAGGTATGTGGACGATCTTATTTTGGCTCTTCCTAAAAATAGAGCAGAAATAGCACTAGAAATGTTCAATTCATACAACCAACATCTGAAATTTACGGTGGAATATGAATCAGACAACAGTATTCCCTTTCTTGACATGAAGGTAATCAGAAACGAAACCAATGTTTTAAAAACAAAATGGTATCGCAAACCGATGTGCTCTGACAGATTCATAAGTTATCATTCTTACCACCCTACCAAAATGAAAATAAATTTAATAACTGCTCTAAAAAATAGAGCTATTAAGCTCTCACATAAAGACTACAAACAGGAAAGCCTAGATAGGCTCAGAAATATACTCCTTGAAAACGCTTATCCTCTGAATATCATAAATAAGTTTTTATGCAACACAAATGAAAATCCAATACAACTAAATACAATCCATAATATAACGACAGAGGAAAACACCAGTCAGCCAACACAAACAATAAAATATTACCCACTTCCTTTTATTCAAAATTTAACTGATAAATTAATAGACGTTTTCAAAGATAGTCCAAACCTAAGGTTTGCCAAAAAACAAATAAAAACTGTCTCACAACTTTATGCAAAAACTAAGACTCCACTTTCCACGTTTGAAAATAATAACGTTGTATATGCCATAAATTGCAACAACTGTAATCAAATATATCTAGGTCAGACATCTAGAAATTTGTCAGGCAGAATTACTTCACATAAAAGCGACTGCCGCAGGTTTGTAAAATCTTGTGCATTATCGGAACACTTCATAGACACAGGACACAGCATTCGATTCACCGAAGCAAAAATTCTTGCTAAAGAAAAAAGATATTATAAAAGAAATTTCCTTGAAATGATACATATACACAACCAAGGGACAAACACAATGAATAAGAAAACTGATATCAATAATCTAAGCACAATATATTCATATCTGTTAAGAATTAGTAAGGACAATTTTGTTTCTATTAATGACTCTAATGCTGTCCAAATCTCTGAATAACTTAGTCCTAATATATTCATACTGTAGGGCACTGTGCATTGATTATTTGCATTTATATATGATTTTCCATTTTCCTTTTTGTTTCAGGAATAGTTCAATCATGGTGTTGTGTTGTTCACGTAATTTGTTTTTTCCCCCTTTTTTCTAACCATAGCAAATAAATATAAAAATTTTTCACAACACGATGGTGGAACATGTCCCTCTATCAGCTGCACAGTGTACTACAGAATATAAAATGTTTTCATCGTTTAACCAACAATTACAGAACTTGTAAGATTTGTGCTGATTGGGTTACCAGCTTTGCAGAGTACTGTTTACTAATGCGCCATCTACATTTTTCTTTTCCAACTATACATTTGGGAAACCGTCGTTACCGATTCGTGCTCAGTCGACAATTATTTGAAAAACAAAAAACGCGTAAACCAACTAGTGTGAAGTAAGGGAAGGAGAGCAAAAATAAAAAAAACACGATCTCCATTTTACAATAATAATTTGCCTTTAAAATACGTAAAATGGCCGACAGTGTCTGCACGTTGGAATAAACCAAATTTTAAGAATTTTAAAATGTGTTAATATAACAACATCCAAGTCAAAACTAGTGATAAAAAGGTGTAAATAATATGTATATAGGTCTTTAGCAATGTTGAGAATTTTTCAGTGTTGTTTCTTCAAGAGTAAAACCAAGTAGTAAGTCCACAACAACTTTTTTTTTTTTTTTTAAATAAATGTTAATACAAAATAATAACAATTTTTAGGCTGTCTTGAGGAAGGCAATAAACAGTTGCCGAAAGCTTGGCAAAGCAACAAAGTGTTTTAATCTAAGGTCCCCTTTTTTTTTACCAAAATCAAAAAGAGGAATTTTTTTCGGCTTACCTAGAAATTAAAACATTATCCGAGATTTAAATGTCGGCATTTTAACATATTTCCATAGACCACAGTTCGTTACAATTAATGCTAAAATTAAAATAATACATATATGTCACATAGCACAGAACATTTAAACGTATTACACCGTAAACAAGTATATGAACAGTTAAAATGGTACTAAATTTATATTGGAGTGAGAAGCGATTCGTACTGATTTTATTAGTTTTGATGCTGATAATTGCTGTTCATGTTTAGCTAAGGCTGTTTTATTTTTTTTATCGTATTTGTGTCCATTTAATCTATTTTGTAAGTATTGGGAGGTTTGACCAATGTAGACACTAGGGCAGTTGTTACATGGAATTTCGTATATTGTATGAGATTTTTTATTTTTATTGGTTTTACATTTTAGTGAGCTGAAATTTTGTTGTAATAGATTATGACCTTTGTGACAAACTGATATATCATATTTATTAAAAAGTTTTTGTAGATTTTCAGATAGGCCATTTATATACGGGAGTGATAAGTAATTGTTTTTATTTCTGTTTTTTTGTGGTGGCAGGGGATTGTTTATGAGATTTTGCTGTCGTGACTTAAAGATAGAATTAATGAGTTTAGATGGGTAACTATTTTTGATGAGAATATTTTTTGCTTTATTTATTGTTTTATCCCTGTATATTGTGTCACTCAGTTTTATAGCACGATCTGCAAGTCCAATTACGACCGATTTTTTTTGGGATATTGGATGGTTTGATAAAATTCAAATATCGGCCCGACCAGGTGGTGTTGGTATATCACTCTGTTTTAATACAATTGTTCTCACGATGGATGGTCATATCTAAAAAGTTAATTTTTTGATTATTTTCTATTTCAATGGTAAACTGAATTTTAGGATGGTAAGAATTGAATGTTTTTAGAATATGTTTCCCATGTTTCACATGTTTTCCGGAACTGAAGTGAAAAAGTCATCCACATATCGATAAAAAAATGGTAGCTGATAAGGTAGTTTTGATATCATAGTATTTTCTAGCTCCTCCAAAACCATTTGAGCAATTACGCTTAAGATGGGAGACCCCATAGCGCATCCTTCAGTTTGTTTATAGTATGTGTTGTTATATGAGAAGTAAGTAGACTTTAATGTTAATTCAGTTGCTGATAGGAATTCTTCCAGAGGTCTGTCAGTAAACTGTTTGACAAGGTTCTATTTTTGTCTTATAATATCTAGAGCGAGTTGTATTGGGACGTTGGTGTATAGAGAAACTACGTCAAGCGATATTATCTTATATCCGTTAGGAAGTACTGTATCGTTAATTTTTTCTTTAAAATGCCAGGAGTCTTTTACGTATGAGGTGGTTTTATTTACTATATTTTTAAGGATGTCTTTTAAAAATTTCGATAAATTATGTAATGGGGACTGTACACAAGATACTATTGGACGCATTGGAATTCCCTCCTTATGTAATTTGGGGAGTCCGTACATTTTTGGGGGTTGGGCGTTGTGAATCTTTAAGCTTTTAGCTACACTTGGTGAAATATAATTTTTATTTTCCCAGCGCGTTACAATGTCATTATTTTGTTTTTGGTAAATATTTGTAGGGTCGTTATTTATCATTTTATATGTGTGTTCATCATTTAGTAGACAGCTCATTTTTTGGTTATACTGATTCGAATCCATGATTACTGTTTTATTTGATTTATCGGGTCTTAGTATTTTTAAATTGGGATTTTCTTTAAATTTAAAAAATGTGCGAGTTTTTTTAAATTTTTTACATAAGTGATTGTGAAGTGCATTGTGTTAGGTTTTCGCAAAGTTTGACCTGATTTCAACTTATTATTAAAATTTGTTAACATATTGCAATAACTTGCTCTAATTTCGTCTTTGCTCTTACACGGTAATTTTTTTATAGAGACTTCTACCGATGATATAACCTCAGGAATGGGTAGTTCTTTGGAAACTTCATTAGGTAAAGCGAAATTTGGACCTAAGCTTAAGATTTCTACCGCATAGTCTGGAATAGACGTATTTGTTAAATTTTCTAACCATTACCAAATACGTCTATTCCAGACTATGCGGTAGAAATCTTAAGCTTAGGTCCAAATTTTGCTTTACCTAATGAAGTTTCCAAAGAACTACCCATTCCTGAGGTTATATCAATATTAGCATTAATTGTAACGAACTGTGGTGTATGGAAATATGTTAAAATGCCGACATTTAAATCTCGGATAATGTTTTAATTTCTAGGTAAGCCGAAAAAAATTCCTCTTTTTGATTTTGGTAAAATCTATTGTAATTTTCTGTGCCGTGACTTATCTATATATCTCATTACAGAAACTGATGAAGACCAAAATATGGTTGAAACGTTTTGAACTCACGCTATGAAATAAATTATTTGCCGATCTCTAAAACTTGCTAATTAATTCAGTGAACCAAATACCCAAGAATATAGTTAAAGTTTCCAGAAACGTATATTCCTATATATATATATATATATATATATATATATATATATGAATCGGTGAGTGAAAGAACAGTACAAGCGCCAAAAACGTCTTTTTCAACTGATATAGCCAAAACGCTCTTTAAATGTTCACGCGTCAATGAGCGAAAGAACAGTACATAAAACCCTCTCTTTAATACAAATCCAAGGCATCGATCCAGGCAATTGGTGAAAGAACCGTACAAGTGCGGCGCTTATACTGTTTTTTCACTCAGTTGGCGTGATCGTGTACCGTGGCGACATCTGCGAATGCGGGAAACGCGTCATATTTATTTATTCATTCTATGGTTAGTTGTAATAGGTAAACGATCTTTCATTTCCCTTTTTTGGATAATTTGAGGTTTATTGAGTTTTTGAGGAATAGTAGACATCATGTCTAATCACAGTAGTGACAGTGATAATTCAGTTAATGAAATATTGTCAAAAAAACGTAAAAAAAGACCCTATTCATGAAAACAAAACCAACGAAAATATGCCCGTCTTCACGGAAATGAGTATGTCAATACAGCGGGAAAGGCTGTTAGTAAGAAGACAGTAGTGCCTTTCGAGTAAGTTATTTATTACTTTTCTTTTAAGTTCACAAACTTATTATAATTTTTTATAGATGCAAAGATAAATGTGCCAAGAACATAACGCAAGGCGAAAAGGAAGCCATCTTGTTTAAGTTGCTTGAAATGCAATCTAAGAATGAACAGGATATCTACTTAATGGGTCTTATGGAAGTCAAGCCAGTAGCAAGACGTCGAACTCAAAGTAATATTAAAACTGCTACGTTCACGTACTTTATCAGGACGGGAAGTCAAAAAATACAAGTATGTAAAAAAGCATTTATTAGCCTGCATGCTATTACTAATTCTCGGGTGCAACGATTAAATATGCTTCTAAAGGCTGGAAATACTCCAGTAGACCGGCGTGGAAAGCACAATACTCGTCGACACGTAAAGCCTCCAGAATACAACATTAAGATTAAGGAACACATAGAATCATTCCCCACAAAATTGTCCCATTATAGCAATAATATTGAAAAACGATACCTTGATGCTAAACTCAACGTGAGAACAATGTACGAACTCTTTTTAAAAAAATGGCCAGATCTCAACCAGGCAGTTAAATATGAATACTATCTTAAGTATTTTAAAGAAAACTATAACTTAAGCTTTGGAAGACCGCAAGTCGACGTATGCAGTGAGTGTGGAAGACTTGGAACAAGACTGAAAGATCCTCAACTTAACGATAACGCAAAAAGGGTGGCTGCTGCAGAATTATTAGTACATAAAAGGCGTGCCAAAAAATTTTATACACAGATGCAAACTGTAAAAGATATATGTGCTCAGCGAGTTGATGTTTGCGCTATAACTTTCGATTTTATGCAGAACTTGCCCTTGCCTAACATACCTGTTCAGGAAATCTTTTATTATCGCCAATTGTGGGTTTATGCCTTCGAAATTCATAACTTAAAAGACAATACAGGCAATTTTTATACTTGTCATGAGGGACAGGCTAATAAAGGTCCTAATGAAGTATGCACTTTTCTGTTGGATTATATTTCAAAGAAAATTTCAGCCGATGTCAATGAATTGCACATATTTTCGGATGGATGTCCTGGTCAAAACCGCAATAATACCATGGTAAGATTTTTAATGACGTTGGCAGCTACAAAACGCTTCAAAAAAATATTCCATTACTTTCCTGTACGCGGCCATTCTTTTTTACCGTGTGATCGGGATTTTGGGACCTTAAAAAGATTGATAAGGAAATCTGACCGGGTTTATTTGCCTGATGAATACGAGAATATGATATTATCCTGCAGAAAGAACAATCCATTCACTGTAACCTTTATTGAGCACAATGACATTTTTGATTTTAATAACTGGTGGTCTAATTTTTATAAGAAAACATGTAAATCATTGGAACAAAATGAAAAAAATTTCACTGTGTCTCAATTCAGGCAATTTACATATGACAGCGATACTCCGGGGTACGTTATTGCATCAGAATTCAGGATGTGTTTCATATACATTTAAGTTAATGAAACCCAATGTTGAACCTCAATTAGCCACTGAAAAAGCATATCGTGAACCTGTACCAATAAAGGAAGCAAAAATAACAGACATTAAAAAAATTTTGCAATATATCTCCGGAGAAAACTTAGCTTTCTATAATCAGATTACTTCCTGGAAAGTAGTTAGGAATTAAAAATATTATATGTAATACTTTTGTTAAAATGTTTTTGCCAATAAAGTAATAAAAACAGTATAAAACATATTTTTAATTTTTTTTGTAATTGAGTGAAAAAACAGTATATATCCAGAACATATTTTTTCAAATTCCTTTTCTCTATAGTTTTTTATGAAGTATTTTTTTCCGGCATCTTAACTGAAAGCATAAAAACTACAACTTTTCAATACATTGTTATTTGAAAAAAGGAACGGTTCTTTATTTATGCGGTTTTTTTTTATTTTCTCAAAATGGCAATTTTGTATATGTACTGTTCTTTCACTCACCGATTCATATAAATATATATATACAGTGTGTATCAGCCAAATGGAATAAATTCGATAATAAATAAATGGGGGCGTGTTCGGAAAAACGCTTGGACCCGTCGATTGGTATTTTTAGTTGCTCATTGTCTCCAATAAAAACTTTTTATACAGGGTGTGTCCTGTAACAGTGGTCAATGCCAACTTTCTTATTTCAAATGCAACACCCCGGATATTATTTAATTGGACACTCGAACTGCATAACGTAATTTTTTGGGGTATTTTTAACGTTCGATATTTCAAAAACGGTAAGCTAAATTGAAATGCGGTTTTCGACGTCAGCTTACTCAAGGTGTGTAGATTACAAACTCGACTGGTGGATCGCCAGATATGATGGGAAAAGGTTTGTACAGGGTGTAAACTAAAACTCTGCATTTTTTTCCAAATTTTATTTAACGATATTTTTTACAAAACAATATTTTATTTATTGTCATATACACCAAAATAATCTATGATTAGATACAAAAAAACAATTTCTCCCGTTTTTTGAAATTGCCATTTTTTCGGAATATACAGGGGATTTTCAAAAATTTGTAGATGGTTTTACAAAAAAAATCCTAACTCACCAGTGATAGCTCACATCAAACTGATTGTTGTATTATTCTCATTATTTACAATACTGCCATCAGGAAAAAATACAATTATAATATACAGGAGTCTAAAAAAGCTTACAGTTGATTTCATTCCTAAAATATCATGTTTTTGCATATTTTTATGCTTTGAACATTGAAAACTACAGAAAGTATAATAAAACGTAAAAATTTTCAATCTCGTTACTTGATTTACATAAATTAGAGTCTTTCACCGAAACGGTTTTTTATATTCCATCCTAACCTCACTTTGGGAGAAAGTAGCGGCACAAATGGACAGTGTTGCTTTTTGACAATATTGTAGAGTGTTTTTTAAATCCATTTGACTTTTTAGAACTGAATAATTATTATAACGAAATTCTAGCATTATTATACCTATAAAACAGGTACCAGTAGCGTTTTATAGGAATTTCGTAGTTTTACAGAGTGTCTCATGGTGATGGTTTCTGGCGAACTAAACAGCAGACCTTAGTCTTAGTAAGAATTTGGTTACTCACATAAGGAGACATGTTCTATCAGGTCCGCTTCAATTAAAAATTAGCGGTAAATTCTAGATTTTTTATGAAGCACCCTGTATATTAAATAATATTTTTATTCCTTCAACGATCGAAGAGAATTTATGAAAGGTGCTTACTTGAGGTATGTAGGACCGAGTTATAAATGAAAGCTGTTAGATACCTGTCTACGTTTCGCTTTATTTTAAGGGATCTTCAGGACATTCAAAGACGTTAATAATAATTAGTGTAGTAACCAAGGTAGTAATCGCACCTGGATTACTTTTAAATTAATTATATAAGGTTTTTAAAATGTTACAACAATTTTGAAGATCTTATAGTGTCTTGAAAATAAAACGAAACATCGACAGGACTATAGCTTGCATTTATAACTTGATCCATAACCCAACTAAGCATCTTTCAATACCCTGTATATTGTAACATATTGGATTCCACTCAATATTATAATACCCACAGGTATAGTATAGTATACCTGTATTCAACTCTAAAATTCTAAAATATAATAAACAATTATTTGTTAACCTAATTCAACTACAGCGAAGAAAAAGTTTAGAATAGGAAACAAAATCTGATGGTCATGAAAGTCGGTACCAATGGAGGTATTTGATACTCGTGATAACATTCTTGGTACCTCCTTGTACAGTACTATCAGATGTGAAAAACCCTGGATAGTTTGAGTGTACCTAACTACGATGGCACATTTTTAGACACCTTAAAAAAACAAAAAATAACCCTTGTAGGATTGGGATAAGAGAAAGGAGAAGAAAGAAAAGAAACGTAACCATGTTAATATTTGGTTGGCCCTCCTCGCAGACGAATAACTTCACGGCATCTCCGAGACATGCTGTGCACTAAATTATTAATGAAATCTAGGGGGACGTTGTTCCATTCCTCTTGTATGGCTTCGGACAGCTCGTTCAAGGTTTCTGGGGCAACATCTCTTGATCTCACTAATAATTTTAAATGCGACCACACATTCTCTATAATATTCAAATCCGGAGACTTTGCAGGCCAATTCATACGATTTATATTATTGACCTGCAAAGCCTCCGTTACAATTTGCGCTCGATGAGGCCGTGCGTTATCGTCGACCAAAAGAAAATCGTGTCCATAATTTGCGGCAAATGGCACGACAATGGGAAGTATGATATCGTCCCTATAGACTACAGCATTAACTGTTTGTCTGGTAGTGAAAATATCAGACTTCCCATTGTATATTACCCCCGCCCAAACTGTAATGCCTCCGCCTCCAAAGGCTTCTTGAGGTGCCATGTTTTCCTCGTCATACCTTTCATTCGGCTCTCTCCAAACAAGAATTCTACCATCCGAATGAATGAGGTTGAACCTTGTTTCGTCGCAAAAAAAACAGTTTCTCCACTCATTGATGGTCCAATCTCGATGTTCTTGGGCCCATGCTAACCGTGCTGCACGATGAGGTGGTAGCAAACGAGGACACTTCGCTCTACGTCGTGCTCTAAAAAATTTGTTTGATTTTATTTTTTAGTTCGTACTTGTTGACCTCTACTTGTAATAATAAATTGCTTTCGATGTTACAGATATTTCCATATTACTCATGGTTTGGGAATTTCTTGAATAAGATTTTTTTAAATGTAGATAAAAATTGGACCTTGCAAATTTAATGCTTGCTATGATAAAGTTTTACCTCAAATTGTTTCTGTTTAATGTCCTCCTTACAGTACGATCAGAAACATGCACTTCAGCTGTACGACGCAGCTCATCGTTCAATTTCCTGGAACACTTCGTTCTTTGTTGGCGCGTATTACGTACTAAATTTATTTCTGCCCTTCCTCTAATTTTCCTCACCCAACCACCACCGTGCCGATATGCGTCGTTTCCCGTATTTTCAAATCTTGTTTTTAGCCGCGAAATTTGACTTTGGTTCACATTATATAAATTTGCGACTTCTTGCTGAGACATGCCTTGGTCCAAGAGCCTAAGGGCATTTTGCCTTTCGGCAGCAGTTAGTCTCCGCATCGAGAAGTATGAATTAAATACACAAAAAACAAACAAAATAAAAATCAATAAAAGGTAAAATCACGAAGTAAAATGTAAAAATATGAGTTTAAGAAACAGTACGTCAAAATGACAAACAAGGAAGAATATCCAATTAAGCATTTTGTCGTATCCATGGAATCCATGACATTTTTATCGCAACGCCAACTAAGATTAGACGGTGCACAGGCCATAAACCTTCCATCTTACAATTTAGCGGAAATAATAAAAAATCCAGCGAAAATCGGCATTTCTATGTATTTTTCATTTGCTGTTACGCCCCCTAGCGGTCATCTTAGAAACTCAAAAATTTTTTCCAGCATTTATTTGGCCACTATAGTTAAAAAAAAATTTACAGCAAGTTTCTAAAATCAGTAGTTTCCGAGATACAGTACATTGCTCGCTTATTTGGCCACCCGGTATAATTATGAAATTATTATAAAACGCTACTGGTACTTGCTTTCCAGGTATAATAATGCTACAATTTCGTTATAATAATCATTCAGTTCTAAAAAATCGAATATATTCAAAAAACACTTTACAATATTGTTGAAAAGTAGCGCTATACATTTGCACCGCTAATTTCTTTGGAAGTGAGGTTAGGATGGAATTTAAAAAACCGTTTCGGTAAAATACTCTAATTTATGTAAATCAACTAACGGGATTGAAAATTTTTACGTTTTATTATACTTTCTTTAGTTTTCAATGTTCAATGCATAAAAATGTGCAAAATCATGAAATTTTAATAATTAAATCAACTGTAAGCTTTTTAGACCCCTGTATAATATTATTGTATTTTTTCCTAATAGCAGTGTCATAAATAATGAAAACAATACCACAGTGAGCTTGATTTGAGTTATCACTAGTGAGTTGGGATTTTGTTTGTGAACCCATGTACAAATTTTTGAAAATCCCCTGTATATTCCGAAAAAATGGCAATTTCAAAAAACGGGAGAAATTGTTTTTTTGTATCTAATCATAGATTATTTTGGTGTATATGACAATAAATAAAATATTGTTTTGTAATTTATTGCAAAAATTAAGATTAAAAAAAAAATTATTTATTTCTTCATAATGTATAAACAAAAGTAAAAAATTAATTTAGGAACTGTTGAATATACTCGCCGAACGTCTTGGCAAATTCCTAATCTTAAATAGAAATTTCTTCTAACGTTATTTAGCATCTCAGGCGTGACCGATCTAATCGCAAGCGTTATTCGTCTTCTTAAGTCAGCTAAGTCGAGGGGTTTAGTTTTGTATACAACATTTGTAATATGTCCCCATAAGAAAAAGTCTAATGGCGTCAGATCAGGGGATCGCGCTGGCCATTCTATCGATCCTCGTCTCCCTATCCACCGATTTGGAAATATTCCGTTGAGGTACTGCCGGACATTAATTTGGTAATGGGGCGGTGCTCCATCTTGCTGAAAGCATATCATATTCGCTGGAACTTGTGGGTTTGCTGGATCCGGATACAAATTTGTCAAAGTTGGCACGACATTATTTTGGAGCAGTGCTAAATAATTATCGCCATTCAAATTGCCGTCAATGAAAAAGGGCCTATGATGCCTGATCCCTAACAATTCCTGCCCAAACATTAACCTTTTCAGGATATTGAGTATGTTCTTCGCTGATCAGTGAGGATTTTCCCTAGACCAATAGCGGCAATTTTGGATTGTGACCGTGAAGTAGCAAAGGTGCACTCATCCGAAAACAAAACATATTTCTAATTGAATAACATTGTTATCTAACATAGCCATCATTTGTTCACAAATAAGTTCTCCTATCATAATCGTCTTCCATGAGCTCCTGAGTTGGTATCACTTTATGGGGATGCATTTTATTTTCTTTTAATGTTCGAATAATCGACGAATGGCTAATATCGAACATTGCGGCGGCTTGTCGACTAGAAATATATGGGTTTTCCTCAAACTCAAGCATACTATCCAATTTAGCATCATCATTTATTGAATTGGCAGCTGCTTTTTTTATCTGCCTCACATGTCCAAGCTCGCGAAACTGCTTGTCTATTTTACTAATTGTCCCTTGGGATATATGCGTCAAATTTGGAAATTTTTTCATGAAATAAGCATTTGTAGAATTGTTATTTTATGCATTTCTGTTAAATGAACCATTTTCTGATATTAGGTATTATGCAGTTAACGAAAAATTCAAAAGACTATGACACTGGCACTGACAACTACTGTCTTGCAAAGAGAAAGGCCAGGCATTTTACACAAAAGTAAACAAAACTGGCTCTTTTTGTTCCATATCAATAAAAAGGAACGCTAAAATGGTTTTTGCTTACATTCTTAATATGAAGACCTGTTGTAGCGAATTTTTGTAATCAAATAAATAGTTCCAGTAACCAGAGCCACTTTCATGAATAATAATAAATTCGAAATAAATAAAATAAAAATAAATTTGAAAACACTTAATATTGCCGAAATAGTTGAAGATAGGTATAGGACATTGAACATAAAATATGTTTAGAATCTCCTAAAGAATCCAAAAATTAAATAATATCCGGGGTGTTGCATTTGAAATAAGAAAGTTGGCATTGACCACTGTTACAGGACACATCCTGTATAAAAAGTTTTTATTGGAGAAAATGAGCAACTAAAAATACCAATCGACGGGTCCAAGCGTTTTTCCGAACACGCCCCCATTTTTTATTATCGAATTTATTCCATTTGGCTGATACACACTATATATATATATATATATATATATATATATATATAAATATATATATATATATATATATATATATATATATATATATATATATATATACTTGTATATATATAAATCTGCTCGTTGCGTTAAAACGTGTTTCATTGCACATATACAATGGCTGTTGCCCAGCGTATGGTTAGTTTCGATGATAATATCGACAGCGTCTTTCCTGCAGACTCTGAGATGCTGCGGTTTGAGCATGCGCTCACGTGTGTCGCAAATAGGTTATCTGAAGGTAAACTAACAGATGGCTGCAACTTTAAAGTGTCTTTGGCATATCAGTGTGTCTATAATTCTAAGCCAGTTGTTGTTCCTTAATAGCCGGAAAAACGTCGGGTTTTAAATCCAGAAGGAGAGCTTGAGAAGAAAAGAGCTCTGCGCAAGGGTTGCACAAAAGTTGAAGAATGAAAAAAAGAAGCAACTTAAGCAGAGCGCTAAGAAAAACAGTACCGGTGAAGAAGCCATCCCCGATCACTTGACTCCAGACCAACAAACTATTAAAGAGGAGTTACAAAAAGGTTTTAAAATACGTTTAAATCAACGAGTTATACAAGTAGTTCGAACAAATTACTTGATGTTTATGCAAAATTTGATAAGTAGTTTTTTTCATATTAATTTTTTTAACATTTCACTAGGCCGCCATTTTCTTTTGCTATACTGGATTTTGACCAAAATATTGCCAGATCTTCTCCATATGGCTCTTAATTTTTGGTCAAAATTTGAAGTCAATCGCGTTAGTAGTTTTTAATCTATGCCGAATGACACATAGACAAAGAGACCTACAGATGGAACGACGGAATTAAAAAAAACATATTTTTTGGCGTCTGGGGATGCTAAAACGTAAAGATCCTTTAAAACCTGAGAGAGGTGACTTTCTCACGACTGCAAACGTTTTATTTGGCTGCCATTTTGTTCGGTCACCTTAAATTAGAACCACTATTTTACTAGTTGATCCCTATACCACAATTAGTTTTAGGACACAATTTGATATCAAACCATTTTAGCAGTTGTTTCAGGCTTCATTTTTGAATATTTTACTAAGCTGCCATATTGCTCCGCCATCTTGGAATAATTTTTTTAATATTTTACTAGGCCGCCATATTGGATTTTCACCAAAATGTTTACCATGTCCCCATATGAACCTTAATTTTTTACCAAAATTTGAAGTCAAATTTTGGTAAAAAAATTGACGAACCGACAGGCGGACCGACGGGGTTGATAAAACTTTTTTTTTGCATCTAGCAACACTAAAACGTAAAGATGTGTTAATTTTGTTCAGCCATCTTGAATTAGTACCACTATTTTTACCAATTGATCCCTATACCACAGTTAGTTATGGCACACAATTTGAGATCAAACCATTAAGCAGTCTTTTCAGGCTGAATTTCTAAATATTTTATTAAGCCGCCATCTTGTTCCGCCATCTTGGATTCGAACCAAAATATTACCAGTTGATTCCAACATAGTACATGATGTTTTGCAAAATTTGAGATAAATTGGAAGATTAGATTTCCCTACTAATAATTTTTTAACATTTCACTAGGCCGCCATTTTGTTTCGCCACATAGCATTTTTACCAAAATTTTAGCGGGTCATCCCCATATGACCCTTAACCGAAAGACTGCAAGAGCCCGATTGGTACGCTGTAAAATCCTGTTAATAAAATCACTACACTTTTTAACAGCCGCCCTTCGAGTTAACCCTTTGCGTAAATAGTCATCAACGCTGTTCCTTCAAATTTCTACGTTGACACGCTAACTGAAACGCGTCGCAAGGATGCTCGTCGACAGACCGTAGATTCTCGCAACTGGTCGGTTCTCGGACGTACAGAAGCAAAATATGCAAAAAGAATTTTCTTTTCACGGATCTTTCGGACTGACCTGATACACTGTTCCGATTATCCTGTCGGCCCCGCCGTCACGAGCCTCCCAGTTGGCAATTTTTCTCTTCCAAACGAAGTGTTTGGGAATTTCTGAATAATATTGACGCGCCTCAGGAATTTTAGCATTCAACGCAACGAACGCCTCCAATTGAGACAGTTTATCGAGTTGAGCTTGAATGTTATCCGCATCTTCCCCTTCGTCGTAAGCGACTTTTCTGAATCAGGGCAATAAATTCACCTCATGTGATCTTCCGTGCATGGGGGAATCCGAAAAATCTCTAACTAACTCTACCGAAGTGACGTATCGCGAACCGGGGTACCTCTTCTACTTCGTCTAAATTTTAATTATCAGCGACGTCGGTTCTGACGGTACCGGCATCTTTCTGTAGGTACTTGTGAAGATGCTTCTTATTTTATTGAACCAATAACTTGAAAATTAATATGACAGTTGTACTTAGCAAGGGAATAGGGATTATATAGAACTATACGGCTATTATTAATGACCTTGTTATTTATGATAACGTTTTCGCCATCGTTTGGACGTTTATAAACCGGCTTCTGATTAAGCCCCGATTTATAACATTTATATCGCCAAAGTCCTAGGGTAATTAAAGTTACAAACACTGGATCCTGGAACTTTATCAACAGCGGAACTCCTTCCCTTAAACAGGCATTATGAATTTGAAGACTTAACTTTTCATATAACAAAGGCTGAATTAGGAATGTAAGCCTGAACAATCCTATCAGCATCGTGCGCCGTACGAATTTTATTCCCATCCTTAAAAGTGACTAAGATTGGGGTAATCTCCGTTTCTGAAATTCCACAACAAAGATTTAGCTTACTGAACTGGAGAAGCAACTGCACTAGAAAAAATTTACTTTTCATAAGGTCAGTCCTGATGAACGTTTTGACTTTCATAGCAAAAAGCCTACAAACCAAATCGGGGAGATGTTCCCATCTCTGGCGAGCCGGAAGATTCTTAGTAATTTCGAGTTATGAGGAATTACAAGTAAATGTGATGAAGAACGGGTTTGCCAAAACGGGCTACGAGAGCCATGCTCTCAAAGAATCTACATTGCTTCCTACGAGAGAAACTGATGAGATAACCGACCTACCCTAATATCTTCCTCTTACTTCTGCTGAATAGCGGCAGGATCACACCATCAGCCGCCGCTTTCCGAATAGCAGTCCTGCGTTTGTAACGATCAAGAGCTTCCTCTTGATCCAACTTCAAATTGATTTTGATGTTGTTGAATGTAAAATAAAATATCGACTTCCGTTTTGCACCAAGCATCCACTAGATATTGTTGCAAGAATTTTTGCCCTGCGTGCAAAATGCTAAAGAGGACCATACATAAACATTAGATGGTATCTATACAATTGACGAAAACTAACCGTTTTTACCATTATCGACCTTTTTTTTACATCTAAGGAGCGCCCTGGATCGCCGCGTGGAAAAAATAATGGATATACAATTGGATCCGCCAGCTTGTTTAAATTTTTTATTTCGTGATGAATTACCTTCCTATTCACAGGCTTAGAATATAAAATTATACCGAATGGAAATGGGGGTTCCTCTCTTACAAAGAGACCTGCAATTTTACTGCGACCTTCTGGCCAATTAAAGTTCCTTCTTTGATTGTTTATGTCATCGGCAAAACCAATACAAACCTTAGCTAAAGGCCTACAGTGAAGACGCCTGACTCTTTCCTCGGCTAATTACTCCCCCTATTATCTCAAAAGTCAATGAAGGTACTGACTTTCCTTAAAATTCTCGCGACACTTTCCAAAAGCTGGCTTTTCCAGTTTGAAGACCGTCATTGAAAGCTATGCGCCATGGCTTCATCAATTTCCAAAAAAATAATAATGGTTTAAACGCGGCTCTGCCGTATTCTGAGCATCTGGTAGCCCATTATCATAGTGGGACACCTTCCCAGTTATGGCAAAGAATCTACCGATATCTTCCGGTAGGTTACCATTGAGCACAGAAGTAGGAAACGAAGACATTTTCATCCGAACTAGGGAATTCTAAGTTCTCCATATAAGTTGTTACTGCTAATAGCGGCAATTAAAGGAATGCTAGGTGATAGAAGCGGAGATAAAGGTTTTCCGAGGAGTATTTCCATCCTATAAAATTGAACTTTTAAATTTCTCATACAATTACTGGTCAAAATGAAAAATTAAAGAAATGCCTATGTCATTCAAAATTAGCAAAAAATAATATAATGAGAAAAAATATTTTCTGAAAATTGTAAAAAAAATAAAACAGTTACAAAATTAATGAAAATTAATAAGTAGGAAATTAATAAATAAGAAAACCTCGCAGCTGTTTCGACAAAATGAAAATACATTCAAAAAATATATAAGTATCAGAAAATCAGCTGCAAAGCCGCCAAAATAAAAAACGGAAACAATTCCCTGGTGCTATCTGAAAATGAATTAAAAACATTACTAACACTTATTTAAATATTTATACCTACATAAATATAATTTTAACATAGAAGTTTGTGATCTGTAAATAATATCGCATCGGCTTTGTATACATTTCATAGTTACAGGTTACAATATTAGCATCAATGGCATGTAGCATTTAGAATTAACAATGAATAGAAATGATAATACAAGTATGTGAAAGTTGAAACTATTTGAAGTAATGCGTTTTTTAAAAATACATTTCCAGTCTGCCCTTTTAGTGCCTAAATACTAACTCAACGAAATAATTAACCCTTCAACGGCTAGCGTTACGAAAACGTAACGGTATCGGGTTCTTTCTAAATATGGCAACGTCGCTTCAGTTTTGGGGCCAATGAGCTTAAACCGCGCACACGTGTTCATTAGATGTGTTTGAATGACTTAGTCATACGCTGCGGACTATCCAGAGTAAATGTTCTTTTGTTTTGTGCGTTAAAACTTTAATAAAAAAGTAACGTGAATAATCATGTGCGAGGAATAGAATATTCGTTTAAAGTAAGTACTGCATTTAGATTTTTTTCATATCTACTATTTATTAGTGTAGTATTAGAGTTAATTGTTAGAACTGCATTATAATTTTTCTTTAAATCAGTTTATTTTTTTTGTTATATAACCAAATATATGGTTGTTACGATTCGGTAACACACGCTGTTTATGGGAGACAAAAATAATTAAAACATTTTTGCAATAAATTTTGCTTATCTCAAATATTTTCGTAATATTTAGTCCACATGTTATTTTTAAGAGTTGCTTTTGGTAAATTATTTCCGAAAATTGGATTACGAGGGCGACGGGATAACGACTCAGTGTTTCATTGTCGATGAATTTCGTATCTTATCTATTGACCTATGAAAACCGTTCCTTTTTTACATGTAGCTGTTTTTTAGGAAGGGATTTACAGTAGAAGAGGCTACTCAGATGGCCTATGACAATAACCTAGCCGTAGATGCAATATATATTGAGCCGCCTGACTCCAACGTATTGACGGATGAGGATTCCGGGAACGAAGATGATGGCGGATTTTTGGACAACCTTAGCGGACGTCAGTTGAGACAAAAAGCTGAAATAATTGTACATGGTAATGTGACTTTCAACCAACCCGAACCTGACGAAGTAATACTGCGACCTGGGCTAGAAAAAATATCATGGATTCAAGGTGACCTTGAAGAGGTAATCGACCTTTTCCTAAACCCGATTATAGCAGGTATGATGAAATGACTAATCTAGAAATATTTGAGTCCTTTGTGGACAATGAAGTCATAGAACTGCTTGTAGCTCAATCTAGGAAATATGCTCTTTTTGTAATCAACCTGACCCAAAAATTTCGATTGATGAAATGAAATGTGCCATTAGTATTTTAATTGTAACTGGCTGTAATGAGTTGCCTGGTAGAGATTTTTATTGGGATTCTCAGGAAGACATGAGAAATATTATGGTTAATGATTCCATGAGAAGAGATAGGTTTCGTCAAATATTAAAATATTTGCAACTGCGGCCTCTGTGGAAACTGCGGCCTCTCATGGACATGTTCAAGTCAAAATTCATCAAGAATTGGGTTCCAGAACAGCAATTAGACTATGATGAATCTATGATAAAGTATTTTGGAAAGCATTCATGTAAACAATTTATACAGGGGAAACCGATAAGATTTGGATATAAAATGTGGTGTCTGAACTCCGTGTCCGGTTATCTTGTTAATTTTGATATGTACCAAGGGAAAAATCCAAATGCTAACAATACCTATGAAAAAGATTTTGGAAAATGTGCAGCTCCTTTGATGTGTATGATAGATGAGTTCCCCACAAATTTGAAAAAGCTTCCCTTCAAATTTTATTTTGACAATCTATTTACTAATTTTAATCTGCTTTTTCATCTAAGACAGAGGGGATCTGATGGTACAGGAACAATGAAAACAGAATTCCAAATTCATGTATTTTTGCCCCAAAAGAATAACATACTCAGAACTCAAAAAAGAGGCGATATTATGTCTGTTCTTGATAAAGAAGATGGGATATTGAAGGTGCCGGAAAACCTACAACTTCCCAAGTCGAGTGTCTCACTTCAACAGGGTTTCTGATGACCTTAGATTTGATAGAACTGACCTCTTACTTACTAATGTTCCGAAAAATAAGAGACGCCGATGTGCTGGGGAAGGCTGTACGTCTCATGTTCCGTACTATGTGCTTGAAATGTGATTTCAGGATTATGCTAGAATGTAATGTTATTTTTCACACAAAATAGTTATTTTAAAAATTTTGTATCCTTGAAGCGGCTAGTGTTACGATTTGGTAACGGCATTTTTCTCAAAAACTAAGCGTTGAAAAAAAATTTTAAGACAAATCTGTAATAATCTGTTTCAATAAAAGTTATTGAATAATATTTGGTTTTTTTTCAAAAAATCAAATTTAGCCATTGAAGGGTAGGGGATATTGATAACGCATGTCGGTATTTGAACTGGGATAACAAAAATGGGTTATCCTATCTTTAAAAGCTGTGGTATTCGAAGTAGGTATATGCTAGCACTTGTATTTTTTGTAAATAAAGTTATTCGCAAAATGATTGGTGAACTATACAGAGTAATTTAATATTTTTCTTTTTTCTTTCAAGGTCGGTGTGGTCTACGACAAAACCTTTTTAGCTAACTTTTATCTTTGCATGAAAAGAGCGGTGACATTTATTTTCGTTTTTATTGCCTCTTATGAGAAAAATGCAATATTTTATTTAATTACATGCATTTATTTTTTACTTTATCGACGTTTTACATAAATAAATCCCGATTTATAAAGACATTTCACTAAGATCTATAGAATTTAGGATTTTCTAAAATGATTCTAGCATGAAAATTAAATTTTTTGCTCCAGGTATGCAGACAGTCTGGAACAAGGGTAGAAATATTTCACCACTGAAATACTAAACAATTAACATGTTTCGTAACAACAATAAAAAATATTTTATTTTTAAAATAACGGGAAAATATCGTAATAAAATAAAAATAACAGAATCAATGAAGGTCCGTGAAGCAAATATATGTTTTTTTTATTTCAAGGTTAACCCCCAAAGTTTTATTGATCAAGTCGAAACTCAGCACCGTTCGTTAGTGCTTCAGTTAGCTTCGTTCGTGCTTCCTTACTTTTATAAATATTCGCTTATCATTATTTTGGCTCAGCCTCCAAAGTTTCTCTGTTCAATATAAAACTAGGTGTCGATCGTTAGTGTTTTTTAGTGCTTTAAGAAGTTTCGTTATTCTTGCTTACTTTTGGAAATATTCTTTTAACGAAGGTCAGCCCCAAAGTATTTCTGATTCGCTCAAATTTGGTCTCATTGGTTCATTCTTTAGTGTCTCATTTAGTTCCGTTAGTGCTTTAGTTTCGCATATATTTTTTTTGCTAAATATTTGCAGAAACTAAAACTCGCTAACGAAAACCGAATGAAACACCCAGAAGTACTAAGCGAATGAGACCAATTTTGAGCGAATGGGAAATACTTTCGGGCTGACGTGGCTTTCATTAATCAATATTTCCAAATTTAAGCAAGCAATAACGAAACTTCTTAAAGCACTAAAAAACACTAACTATCGACACCTAAGTTAGGCCGAATCAGAGAAACTTTGGAGGTTGAGCCAAAATGATGGTAAGCGATACTTATAAAAATAAGAAAGCACTAACAGAAGCTAACTGAAGCACTAACGAACGATGCCTAGTTTCACTTGATACAGTAAAACTTTGAGGTGTTTCTTGAAATAAAAATATATTTGCTTGACTTTAAGAAGCACTAAAGAGACCAAATAAAGCATTGAGCATAACGAGTGACACCAAAATTGAGCGAATCGGCAATACTTTGGGGGCTGACCGGACCTAATTGATTCTGTTCATTTTACTTTATTACGTCATTTTCCTGTTATTTTATAAATAAAAAATCCTTTTGTTGTTATGAAACAGGTTATTTCAGTTGTGAAATATTTCTACCAGTTACCGCGAGCACGTTATTCATGCCTGCAGAGTTTCAAAAATTAAATTTTGACGACGAATTGTTTTAGAAAATCCTAAATTTATCATTTGTTGGTGAAAACTCCTTATAAATATAGGTTTAAATTCGGGTCTTATTTATAAAAACGTAGATCAAGTAAAAAGATGAAATATTCGACACATTGCTGTATTTATGCAGAGGTAAAGGTTTTGATATACACCACACCAACACTGAAAGAAAAAGAAAAATATTAAATTCCTTGTATAGTGCTACCAACAATTTTGCAAATAACTTCATTTACCAGAAATACAAGCACCTACTCGAATGCTTTTAAAAAGTGGATAACCCATTTTTGACATGCCACCTCACATACCGACACGCATTATGACATAGCTTAATTATTTCGTTGAGTTAGTATTTAGACACTAAAAGGGTAGACTGAAAACGTATTTTTATAAAAATACATTACTTAGAAATAGTTTCAACTTTCGCATACTTGTATTATCATTTTTAGTTATTGTTAATCAGTTTTTAATAATTCTAAATGCTACATCCCATTGATGCTAATATTTTAACCCGTAATTATAGAAATGTATACAAAACTTAGATAAATATAACTATTAACAGATCTCGTCACAAATTTCTATATTAAAATTATATTTATGTAGGTATTAATAAAATTAGTTAAATGTTAGTAATGTTTTTAATTAATTTTCAGATAGCGCAGGAAGTTGCTTGCGCGTTTTATTTGGGCAGTTTTGCTGATCGATGGATTATTTTAATTTATTTTTATTTTGTTGAAACAGCTGCAACGTTTCCTGATTTCTCAATTTCTTAAATATTAATTTTCTTTAATTTTGTACCTGTTATATTTTTTACATTTTTTTTTCTTGTTGCCTAGTCATTTTCTTGTTTGTCTAAAATAGCTACAAAGTTTGGAGTTTTTTTTAATTTTTATAAAATATTTCTTCTCGTTATATTATGTATTGCTAATTTTGAATTATATAGGCATTTCTTTAATATTTCATTGTGACCAGTAAATGTATGAGAAATTTAAAAGTTCATTTGGATAGGATGGAAATGTTCCTGGAGAACCTTCATCTTCTCCTCTATCACCTCGCATTCCTTTATTTGCCGCCTCTCGTAGTAACGACTTATTTAGAGAACTTAGAATTTCCCTAGTTCGGTTAAAAATGTCTCTCGAAAAATCTCCCTCCACGAAACGATCTGCAAGAGTTGGTGGTATTTCTCATACGGTAAGAAACCCGTTAAAAAGAAAAAGATTTAATTGAGCAACCCGTTCAAATACCATATCGTTCGTTCGCTCATCTGAAATAGAAAAATTGTTTACCACAATTAGTTATCTGGGCTCTATATCCATGAAATGCCGTGTTTGTCAGGAAAAATTTTTCTGTGGTGGGTTTTTTTTCTTCAGAAAAAGGAACTACAGCATTTTGTGGGCATGTTGGAGTTGTGCTGTCTTCTTACATCCATTCCGCAGGTTGGAGGATCTATTTACAGGTGCGGCGATTGGTAATGGAAATGGGGGATG